>JAIFZK010000007.1:3737500-3762500 GCA_027481765.1 Tenualosa thibaudeaui | reverse complement strand
GTGTGTGTGTGTGTGTGTGTGTGTGTGTGTGTGTGTGTGCTGATCTGTCAGACTAGGTGTGCAGCGTCCCCACTGGCCTCTGCCCCTTGATCCCAGCCCATCACACACACTTCCCCCTAGTGATGGCCATGATAAATCTCCCCCTCAGAGGTCCGTGCCGAGGGGCCGCATCCAGCCAGGGAATCACCTCCACCTCCCCCGCCTCTCCGCCTCCAGACCCCCACCTGAGCTGCGGCCGTGACTCCACGTCACGGTAAAAATAAACCTGTTTTGTCGTGTCTCCATCTTGCATTTATCAACCTATTTGAGGCCACTATTTCAGCTGCCATCGGATCAGTAAACCCAATTTATCTCCAGGTAGAAAGACTGCGAGCTAAAGATGGAGCCTGTGTTTCAGTGGGGCTTTTTGTGCGCGCGCGCACACACACACACACACACACACACACACACACACACACACACACACACACACACACACACTCACACACACACACACACACTCACACACACACACATACACATACACTTATTCCTTGAGAGAGGGAGAGACGCCAGCTCAGCATATCTCCTCTTGATTTCAGAGACTGTCAACAGTGGAAATCAGCCTTGTCCCTGTTAAGAAGCAGACTGACAGATATGGATACAGAGATAGATATAATTTGTTTAAATCAGAGCTCTTACCTCTCACAAGCCGCACATTACTTTGTGTGTGTGTTTGTGTGTCTATGTGCGCATTGTGTGAGTATCTGTGTGTTTGTGTGCCCATACAGAATGTACCTACACATGTGTGTGTGTGCACACATTTTTACATGAACACACATTTACGTACCCACACATATGCAGGTGTGAGCTGTGTACTTATGAGTGTATGTTTGTGTGCAGACATTAGACACAGTGTCCGTGACTAATAGATGAGCTTTTCAGTGACTCTCCAGGGCAACGCTGAAGCTTGAGCTTATTCTGTCATATATCTAACCTTGGGGGTCTCACTGGTTGTGGGTGGACAACGGGGGGCAGGCCCCGCATGTGCGTAAACAAGGATAAAGAGAGCTTCCTGGAGAGGGGGAGAGAGAGGGAGATAGAGAGGAAACAAGGCTCCTTACAGTCGAAGATTTGAGACAGTCATGTGCTTGTTCTGACATTGTGAATGTCTAAGAGACTGACTGATGATTGTGTAACTGATGTCACACAAGCCTAGCGGCCTGAAACTCAGACACGGCAGAACGATGCTCTGGAATAGATATCAGACATTACAAATGGATGACGGAGGGGCAGGAAGTGAGGAATGAAGCCCCCTGTTTCCCTGGGTGATGGGAATTGACAGTGTTCCTGTGAGACACGCAGGAACAGCATATCAGGATTTAAAAAAAAAAAAAAACCCTCACAATCCCACAGAGGAAAAGAGAGAAAGAGAGAGAGAGGGAGGGAGAAAGAGAAAGAGACAAAGAGAGAGAGAAACTCAAGAATAGTGTCTTTCAGCTGTCGTGAAGGATGGGTTCCCACGGCCCATTTATCTGCTCCTCACACACACACACACACACACACACACACACACACACACACAGATCCCTTTCTCTCGCTTCATGCCACTGCAAACCTGTCAGCAGGCCAGTGAGGTGCCTGTGCATAGCTAGCAGTCATATGGAAATGTCCTGCTGCACCGACCCGGGCCCTGCTCCCGCTCCCACTACTGCCCCTTGCCCATGATTTAGCTGCTTTATGGGGGTGGCTGCTCAGGTTGACAAGGTCCCCATCACACAGTCACACACTCAGCCCAAATGGATGAGTGGTGTTTGGGAAGACACAGGCAATTCATCTCTGCCAGGCCATCTCTCTCTCTCTCTCTTTCTCTCTCTCTCTTTTTCCCTCCTCTCGTCTCACTGATTCTCTGTTTCCCTTTCACTTCCCCTCTCTTGCTGATTGCCTATGCGCTGAATGTAAACCAGAGTAGTGCAACATGTTAGCTGTCTGTCTGGACATAATCTGTGTGTGTCTGTGTGTGTGTCTGTGTGTGTGTGTGTGTGTGTGGGTCATTTCACTCACGTCACTCAGCTTAGGACTGGCCCCCACTCGGTCCCTTTATCAGCCGCTGTCCTTTGTTTTCTTTTGTGACACACGGAAAACCATGTATAGTGAAAAGCACGAGGCTTGTTTGGTCTCTATTTGTCGGTTCTGCTTGCGGGCGTCAGACAGCGCTGAACACACCTGACAGACTCCCTCACTGGAGCTTGACTCGCGCAGCACCACATCGTTCCCCATGCAATCAATCTAATGTGACAATTATCTGTTGGCGCTGTGGTGCCCGCTTACGGGAGCGTGTGCCCGCGCCCGCCATCAAGGCTCACGCGAATCATCCATAAAGCAACGATGAAGCCATCAGGACCTGACGGCTGTCGAAACCACGGAGCCCAACGCATCTCTTTCACGCATCTCAGCCTTAATGCTGGGCTGTCTCACACATGTGTGTCTGTGTATCTGTGTGTGTGTGTGTGTGTGTGTGCACACACATACATATATGCCAGAGTATGCATGTCAGTCTGTATTAACATAGCAAGCTCATATGCATACACAAACATGTACACAGCACTCATGCTTGTAGCATCTGCTCTCCTCTCCTCTGCTGTATCTGCCCCCCATCTAGTTATACAGACCAGATTTTAAACTGCTAGTTTGAAAGCTTGGTTCTCTATAGTATGGGAGCATACTCTGTGTGGTTGGAGAGATGAACCTTTTTACGTTTACCAAGGTTAATATGTTGATTTTGCAAAATGTAATTATCTATGAGGTTAATACATGGGGGAGGACTATAGATGGGAATGGATTTCTTTTCATTATTCTACTTTGTCATGAAATCATGATCTGCTTCTGAATCAATTGGTCATGTTTCGTAAACTGAGGTTAATACATGAGGTTAATCCATGAGTAAGGTGAATACATGTTTTTTTTTTAGCTTGTATGAAACACTGACCTGAGGCTACTGTACTGCATGGACTCAACATAGCACATGGCAATGAGCAATGTGTACAGCCATCGGCAGACAGCAGTCTGTGCTAGTGAACGATTTCTCCAGCCTGGCTGGCGCTTCACAAGTAGAGCTAGTTGAGCGTGCTGTGGAGATTATCAGCACCCACTTCACCTGAGACACTGGAAATCCAGCTGAGGTTTTATCATACGATGACGTGGCAGACGCCGCTGCCATCACCAGACTGGAGGACTCTGCCTAGTGTGGTTGTTCTATTGACACTGGAGCCTCTCTCGTCTCTTCTCTCTTATTGATGAACAGCTGCCTGCTTGTGCACCCAATAGATTTGGAACTCTTTGAATAATTGGTCATTAAAAGCAATACTTTTTATTGAGTAATTCTGAGTCAATACAGTGAATTTAGTGTGTTTACTGCTTCAGTAGATATTTACTCCACCGGGAACACCACCGGGAATCCTCTTTTTCAATCAATCTTTTTTTTTTTCTCTCTCTCTCTTTCTCTCTCTCTCTCTCTCCCCCTTTCTCTCTCCCCCAACTGTTTTCCCCCTGTATTTCATCTCACTATTTTATAATGCTGCCTCTGCTATGAGGGCAAATCGTAACCCAAAGCCATGTTAGTGTTGCCATTTTAACAAACACGGGACACTAGGGAATCCATTTCTTTGCCTTGCTGTCAGGTCAGCAGTTGAAGAGCTGAGTTAAAAATGCACTGATGAACAGATGAGGTCATGTGTCATCATTTTCCATTCTCTCTGTCAGATTCCTCCCTTGTTTACCCTCTCCTGGGCCGGTCCCCCCCATACGTGTGTGTGTGTGTTCATTACAACAGCCACACGGGGTGCCCACTCTTCTCCATGTCTAATTAAGGCCGGGGTCCCTGCGTGTGGATGACGCTGCTGGTGTCAGTAGGAGCAGTGAGGGGTCGCCTGGCCCCCATATTAAACTCATAACTCGCTCGCCTCAGGACAGCTTGAGCAGCACTGTCGGGCCGTGGACCCACGGTGGCGCGGGGCCCTCGCCGTAATGAGCCGGGGCCGGGTTCTGCCGACTTGCATGCCCAGTTGTAGCTGTCTGCTGGCATCCCTCATCCGCCTCCCTGTTTTTAATAAAGCTTGCCCATTTTATTTGGCCGTTCATCAACAAACCTCCCCAATAAGTGATGTTATGCTGTACAAGCTTCAAACCAACGCTCCCAGCTGCCGTAAAAGAGCGCAGGACACCGCCAGCGGACCACAGGCCTTTCAGCTCAATTAGCTTTGCACATTAGGCACGCATTGGGCACCACACACATGCACACACACACACACACACGATTAACACACACATGATTACCACAGTTCCTCAGTTTTAATACGCATAACTGTGTTTTATGTTGATAATAGACTTGGATTTCTTTGTCACAGAGTGGTAAAATGAGTAATTGATGAATGCATCTGCAGTAGCTCTGGCGGAGGTGGGGGGGGGGGGCGGATTATGAGTTATCGTGCAGCTGCTTTTCTGCCCTCCTGAGGCCTGCCATTGACCTGTGGCTATGGGGCCATGGTCTCTCTCTCTCTCTCTCTCTCTCTCTGATTTATTTGCCTTTCTGAATATTGACTTTGATCCATGGTGATCAAAGGTACACCTAAAAGCTGAGGCTGAGTGGCCCATTACCGTGAGCTTGGCCTTTTTTCATCCATAATTTATCTTGGGGAGGCTTTTCCGTGCCATTATATGGACATGGGCCCTGGGTGAGCCTCAGGCTTCAGGTAGGCCTCTGGGTACTGAGTGAGTGAATGATTGGGTCTTTGGTGGACAGGAGGCTCCTGAACCAGGGCTTGGAGGCAAGGGGGAGAGTGGGTCTTTAGCTGGCCTTTAAGGAAGGGCTTCTTCCCTGGAGAAAGCTTTGCTTCTTGCCTATTGTGCTTACCGTAATCTGATGGAACATTTTACTATCAGTACAGTATAGACAATGCAGTGCACTCAACTCTTGTGTCAATCAAACACTTATACTATTAGATGGATTGGATATGGTGATGAGCTACGAATTTCCTGTTACAGCCACAGATACAGATTGAGCAGAGTTGTAAAAGTCCAGATTCAGAAAGTAAAATCCTGCCATAATTTATTGTTGCAGGTTATGTCACTGCCACATACAGATACTGTATGTGGCAGGATTTTTACGGACTTCTACAGCTAGGGAATTGTGCCCCTTAACAACCAGTATCCATTCAATAAGCATTCAGTATACAAGCAGAATTAATCAAATAAATATGATGTTTTCTTTTTTTATCCTCCTGTTTTTGTGTTTGCTGTGGATGACTGTTATATTTGTGTCATTTGTGTGTGTGTGTGTTTGTGTGTGTGTCATTTGTGTGTGTGTGTGTTTGTGTGTGTGTCTGTTCAGCGGAAGGCACGGGTGGAAGCCATGCTGTTGGATCTGGCCTCTCTGAGGAGCGTGAGGGAGTTTGCTGACGAGTTCAAGGCCAAGAAGCTGTGAGTAGAATGCAACACCACCATGACACACATCACAGTAAAGACAAGCACTCAAGGGTCGAAACACAACACACACACACACACACACACACACACACACACACACACACACACACACACACACACACACACACACACACACACACACACACAAGAAAGCTTTTCAGCCACTTTATCTCTGTACTTTTCTGAAGCACCAGCATCCTTTACATGTCTTTAGGAGACATACATTACATACATTATACATTAGAGTTATTTTTTTTCTCACTGACTCAGAATGGATGCTTGTAGTTGTGGAGGTGGCTGTGGAGTTCAGAGCCACTCAGAGATGCTCAAAGACCACTAAGATGACATCCAGAAAGTTCTTTCCCTTTGTGATATATTGATATCCCTCTAGGCTTCCTCTGTGTGTCAAAAACACTAAGTTACCTTAAAAAAGCCTCTCTATTGGTGTGTGGACTATTCCTTCCTATCCTAATAGAGAATTGGGAGCTTATTTTCCCCAAGGCTGAGAACTATTTGAGCAGAGTGGACTTTGAAGGGGCTCTCCTGTGCTCTACAGATATACTGTATCCTCATGTTGGACTGAGAGCCCAGCCCAGCCCATGCCCAGCTGTGGCAGCATCTGAGGTGTCCCCTCAGCTGAGCTGCTAGTGGGTCTTTTTCCTGGCCCTGCTTTTCTGTCTCCGTCTCTGTCTCTGTCCTGCGTTTATCTAGTGGTCACGGACCAGAGCCAAACTCTGACCTCCACCTTTCCTCCTCCACTCCACTCTCCTCTCCTCTCCCGCTCTCCATTACTGAGCTATCAAATCAGAGATGGGGCCAAGGGCCAAACCTCTCCCATTATACCCCCACCACTCTCTTGACTCTTTCTCTCTCTCTGCAGCTGACTCGCTTTTGCTTTCCCCTGATCTTTTTGTCCCCCCATCCTCCACTCTTTCTCTCTTCCTCTCTCTCTCTCTCTCTTTCTCCTCTGGTCAATAAATAAGTATCCCAACCCTTACAACATAATTCCATCAATCTCATCTCTTCAGAGTAATAAGTCCTTCACAGTCTCCCAGTTAAATCAATGGCAGACATGCTTTCATGAAGTTACATTCCTCGGTGGAAGGTTCCAGAGCCGACCGTGGCAGCCGCCACTCACCAGTCGCGCCACGTCACACCGCCTGGAGCCCGTCGATGAGGGAAAAGGGACGCGTGATTTATTTTCCCCCATCATGAAGCTCTCTGACAGGGCCTCGGAATGTCACCACTTGACCTGTATTTTTTTTTGTTTGTTTTTTTTTTGGCTGGAGGTGAGTCTGTTTTTAGCTGGCAGCTGTCTGAATAGCAATCTGTTTGTTTGTCGCTACGTTGCGTTTACTTCTTTTTTTTTAAAATAATTGTTTATTGTTATTGGGTTGTAGAGGAGTGGTTGCGTTCCCTTGCGAGAGCAGCGTTGTTTTAGTGAGTGTAGCGTTGGTCTGTCGTCGTGCAGGCGAGTCGTAATTGTAATTCCGTTCTGAGTGCTCCCCGGTGTGCCAGTGCCGTTTGCCATCATGTTCTTTCGCTCGTCTCTGAGGATGAGTGCAGGAGAGCTGACGGCTGGAGACAGGGGAGTGAGAGACAGTGAGTGAAAGGCAAAGCACACCATCTGTAGGACACAGTCATGTCACGGAAGATGCCACCCAAACAACTACAACAAGGTTTGTCCCATCACCGACAACAGCACGCCTGCTCTGGGACTATGTGTAGAGGAGAGGGTGTTTGGTGCTAAGGCTTTTGTTATTGGAGAGGTTAAGTGCACCAAGGAGCATGTGCTCCTCCTGCATGCTAAGGCCTGCCTGTGAGGAGACATTTACTCCCCTCTGTCTTGTTGATGGAGGTGACTTTGTCCTTGACCTCCAGGATGTGTGCTGTGTGTTGCCCCACTGGGCCAGGATCTGCTTGGTCCTGCTGCTCTGTGCTGTGCCGTGCTGTGTGGTGCGGTGCTGCTGCATCCTTGGCTGGGATCTGTTGGTCTTTGGCCCCTGGCCGCCCCTAGGCAGGACACTTGAGCGCCCAGAGCCAGAACCAGAGGCCTGGGCCAGTGCCAGCCTCCTCCCCCTCTCCCCCCTCTCTCCCTCCTGAACACCCCTTCCCTGCTGCCCTGCGGCATGGCGCTCTGCTGCTGCTGCGGCTCCTGCGGCTAGGTTAAGCATCCCCACACACGGCCCCCTCCTCTCCTGTCTCTCCTCTTCTCTCTGTCTCTTGTCCCCCTCCTCTCCTTTCATTTTCTCTCCTCCTCTCCTCCCCTCTCCTCACTTCACCTCTCCTCTTCTGTCTCTTCTGGCAGAGAGAAATAGAAGGAAGAGACATCAGTATCAAAACTAGAGGATGCTTGACACGTGCATGGCCTTTGGTTTCTGCACAGGTGGAAATAACATATACACTCACACACACACACACTCGCACACACACAGCACAAACGCAGACACCTGGAGTAGAGTTAGTGGTTGTAAAAGAGAGGCCGAGGCCCGTTGTGTCTGGCAACTCCAGCTTTCTCCCCCATGTAGCGTAATGGGAGGCGATAGCCCCGAACAGTGGGCAGAGATTAACCCATTAGCTCCAGGCCATTGGGGACCCACATCATTTGTGCAGCGCGCTGACCCACAGTGAGCAGGCCGATTGGCTTAAGCGGAGGCCCCAGACTCACCCCCGATTGCCCTTCTTCACTGGCCCTCACTTTGGGGTCAAGGTCCCCCGAACCCACCCAGCCTGGTCTCCTCCGCCATCCGCCATCACCCCTCCCCACACACACCCACACTAACACCCCCCCCCCCACTACCTGTCAGTGGAGCCCTCTCTCACTGCATCCATAAACTCCCTCCAATTTTCTGGCCATTCAATTTCAGGCGTTGGGAATTGATTGTGTGGCTTTTTAAAAGGCCCTGAATGTGATTTGAGTGTGAAGCGGCCTCATGCTGTTAGCCGTAACCGTGTTAGGAGCAGACACTTTTGCCTGCTGATGGACCGCAGCCAGACAGGAAGCGCTGCAGGTGTGTGTGTGTGTCTGTGTGTGTGTGTGTGTGTGTGTGTGTGTGCGCATGAGTGTGTGTGCGTGTGTGCATGAAAGTGTGTGAGTTTGTCATTTAGAGAGCAAATGACAGTGCCTGTGTGCTGTGTTTCTAAATAAATTCATTCACTTTGTTTATCGTAAAGACTGTCAATTTGTGCCTGTCCAAGACAGCATTTGGTTTTCAGAGGTACAAGGTTGTGTCCTGGTTGTCAGCATGCTGCAAAGCTTCCTAGACAGTTATAATGTTGTCACAGATCACAGATTGTAGAACACTTTATATTGCAGTGCCTTTGTTACAGTGTGCGTACATTTATGATGTACAGGGTAACAAATCATGTACCAGTGTGTGATAAGTACTTTTATGTACAAATATTATGTACTTTTTTGTACATACACATTTTCAGTACAAAGTACAGTTAAGTACAGGAAAATCCTAGTATATAGTGTAGGTACATAAGTACGTACATGGTATTACAATTTATTACACATTTTGTTCCACTGTGATGGTGTACAGTCACCATCACAGCATATTATAATGTTAAGTGTTTTTAAAAAGGTAAATCACATCTTTGTCTTTTACACCACAGTTGTTGTAATTCACCCCAGCTTGCAATGTAACTCAGCCTTACAGTCCCATAGTGCTCAGTGACTGAATTAGTCTGTGCTCTTACAGTGCACCTACACCTTCCACTCCTTAAAGGGTAGCACAGTACAGTTTGCACATCCAGTTGCATTAACAATAGCACTTGTGATATGCACACTTACACATGCACACACACACACACACACACACACACACAGTTACACACACCACAGAGCTCTCCTGTCCCAAAGGCCTTACCATTCTCCTGTGTTAAATCTCACTTTCCTCACATGCCTGTTTCTCATGTGTGTTTGCCCTGAGGAGCTCAAACTCACCCTACACTACTTTGTGTGTGTGTGTGTGTGTGTGTGTGTGCCCCCTTCTCTCTTGCCAAGGTTGTATTTCTTCATTAGTGATAGCGCGGGCCGTGGAGTCTCGGGGGACGCCAGAGTAGATTAATTCTGATCAGAATGTGAAGCTGCTCAGGTGTGAATGGCAGCAGGCAGCTGCTGGGGCTGCCTCACACCCCTACCCTACACACAGACACACACACACACACACACACACACACACACACACACCCATGCACATGCACATGCACATTTACACTCAGAGCCTCACACTACAAACACACATAGTTATACACAATCCAGCACTCCACAAACACACACACACACACACACACACAAAGACTTTCAGAGCCCCACACTGCAAACGCACCTAACAACACACAGTGCACACACACACACACACACACACACACACACACAAAGACTTTCAGAGCCCCACACTGCAAACGCACCTAACAACACACAGTGCACACACACACACACACACACACACACACACACACACACACACACACACACACACACACACACACACTCACATTCTCACTCACAAAGCATTGCATTACACACATTCTATAGATATGAATACACACATAGATGCATACCCACACAGGCACACACACTTATGTTCACGAACATGCTGTAGACTCACAGACAACCCAGTGAACACACGCGCACACACATACACACACACACACTCACACACAAACACACACATACGCACGAGCGTGCATGCCAATCTGATATTGTATTGTTTTCTAAATTAAATTAAACTAAAATTTACACTAAATGTAGCTGCTACCTCATACGCATTGCCTTTTGTCATTGTTTTTCTTGTGTGTGAATGTGTGTGTGTGTGTAAATTTAACTTCAGTTGGTCAAAGCGGCTGTGTAACAGCCTGTGTCTCAGTGGCGTATAAAGCGGGCCTCTTAATGAGCAGCGCTGCTGTGCTGTGAACACTGGCGAAGGCGAGGCAAGGCAAAAAAAAAGCCAATCACTCTTTTATGTGCGGAGATTATTACCAGGTCAGAGGTGGCGCCCGCGGGGTTCTTTAAAGTAAATGTGGAGCGTTAGCCGTCCCTGCGCGGCCGTTAGCGCCCCCATGCCGCCCACGCATAAATTGCACATCTGTGCTGCGGTGGCGGCAGGCCTAGAGCCCTCCCCGACTCCCCCAGCCCCCCACCCCCCTCAAGACGTGTTAGCGAGCTTAACGGTGGTTTTTACATTACCTGCGGACCCCCCAGTCAAGCCCTTTGTGCAGGTCTGAGCTTATGAGCTGCGGTTGTCTGGAGACCAGGAGGGAGAGGGTAAGAGAAAAAAGGGGGAAAGCCAGTTAAAGTCGTGCCCGGCACATCAGGAGAATTATTGGTCTTTTATAGGCCACGCTAGGCCTGGACGTCTTGCTGCTCTTTAAAACACACACACACACACACGCTCAGGTGCACGCACCTCACACAAGAATGGCGTGTGTGAGGAGAGAGGTGTTTGACTCCAGGGGACATGGGTGTGTGACTGCTCTCTGCTGAGGTTTTGTTTATGCTGCTTTTCCTAGGGGGAATGTTTGACAATTCAAGGCTGTTGGCAATTGTGGTGTGTGTGTATGTGTGTGTGTGTGTGTGTGTTGGAGAGCTGTATGTCTCTCCGATGTTGTCAAGCATTGATGAGGAAGTCAGGAGTCTCTCTCCTGCTCTCCTTTGGGTCTGAAGGTGGAGCGCAAGTTCATGTTGTCTCTCTTTCTCTCTCCCTCTCTCTCTCTCTCTCTGTCTCACTCTCTCACTCACTCTCACTCTCATTCACTCTGCCATGGAGACTCATCGCGTTTCACGTCACTCACTCAGTCAGACACACACACACACACACATGCAGACACACACTCAGAGGGGTACGCTTCATTAGAGCCCAGCTGAGGTCTTAATTGTGCTTGCATGAGAGGCTACTGGTGGGGGCCTGGGCCTGGGATGGTGTCAGGCAGCCGGAACTCACAGATACGTCTCCCGCTCCGCATGCCTCCAGAGAGGCTTGTTCCTCCACGGGTGCCGCCGCGGGATGGACTTTCCGCCTCTTGGACTTAACCACTCAGTCAGTGTGTGTGTGTGCGTGTGTGTGTGTCTGCGCGTGACTTACCAGGAGAACTAGATGTAGCAAGAGTCAACTCAGTTTGTCAAGGTCACTCTGAATATCCTTCCCTCATTTTTGCGTAGAAGCCAACATTTTTTTTCCTCTCTGTGTGCTGTTGCTTTTCTGTGGGCCAGAATGGGGCCTGTCCTTCATGGCCAATTAGAGCCAAAGTGTTGCATTACAAATGACCAATTCCTTCTTATTCCCTCACTTTGCGTCAATCTTCTGCTTTGGCGTTGACTTGCAGCAGTTGATTGGACTAGAGTTTGGCACCTGGCGGGAATGTGCTCCGAGCTCTCCTTGATCAGAAGTCCTTGGAAACCAACCTCAACCTCTGTGGTGTGTGTGTGTGTGTTTGTGTTTGTGTGTTTGAATCAGTGCCGGCCCCATCAGCAATATTGCCTTGAATGGAACCAAAAAAACGTTAAAAACAAAAAGGTCTTGTCTGCCAAAATAAGGCATCCAACATAGCCTGCTCCTCTTCCACTGTCTTAAGTTAAATGGCAAACAAGGCCCTGATAACTTCAAAAATAAAAAACGTTTTCTTTCCTGATTGTGGTTGATAATATTCTTTATTAAAATGTGTGCTCTTTTTAAATCCACCAGCATATATTTTTTCCTGCGTTGCTGAAAAATATTTGTATTGCTGTAGCCTAATTGAAATAGTGCTGGGTTGCGGGGTTGGCCAGTGTGTGCGGTGTGTGTGGTGCACACGTGCAGATAGAGAGTTTGTTGAGAGTAAGGTGTGCAGTAGTGAGCTTTTCCAGGGTTGGGGGGTCGTGAAGGTGATCGTGGCTCCCCTCCACTTTTTTATGCCACAGGATGCCTCATTATAGCGCAAGGCATAGCAATTCCTAGATTAATTTTCCAGCATCCAATTTTTAATTAATGGTGCAGGCAGTCTTAACCACAGAGTACACAAATTGCCCGTGGCCCCTTCATAATTAATTCTAATGGAAGAAATTAAAAATTGGTGGGGTGGATTCAGATTGTTCTGCTGTGTTGCCGTGCTTTCGAGCCCACTGGAGCGACTCTGTCAAAGGCAAGGATGTTGCCGTGGCGATATGGACACTGCGGCTCCAGTCCTGGCGTGAGGATGGTGGGATGCGCTGCGCTGGAGCGCGAGGGGAGGTCCGGCAAGTCCGCCGGCGACTCTGAGTGACAAGTGCTAATCTAATCAGCCTTTATTCTGACAGAGGTTGCCTTTGGTGATGGGCCTTACCATTTAATAAATTGTATTATAAATTGTACATTTTCAGGCATTGAAATCAATGATTGCATTTTATTTGCTGGACAAAATGATTGTAACTAATTGTATAGCTGCTTACAGAATTCTATCCATAGTTATTATTGTTCTAAAGGAGTTTTCTGTGGTTCTAAATTTGTACCTTGTTATTGTCACATGTCCTCTATGTGGCCTTGATTCATTGTTCATTTTTAACCCAAAGTGAATCATGCATTATAGCTACTTAGTTTCTCTTTCTATCTCATTTAGTCTCGAGGTTTGGAGCAACATGGGAGCAGTGCTGTTGGGTGAGGATGAGTCATTATGGGAGGCAGTAGTAGAGATGAACTGAACTAGTGCTCTCTGTTGAGGGAATCACTGTAAAGTGTACTGTATCCAAAGTGTTTTGTGTGTGTGTGTGTGTGTGTGTGTGTGTGTGAGAGAGACTTTGTGTGGAGCTGTGTGTGTTGCTCTGTGTTTTAAAGAGCGATGGGAGTTTGGATGGGAGCCCAGCCCAGGTGCCAACTGATAACTACTCAGTGCTGGAGCTGGAGCGCTGCCAATCTCTCTCTTTCTAGTAGTTTCCTTTCTGCTCTCTCTGTTTCTCTTTATCTCTTTCTCTGTCTCTCTCTCTCTCACTCTCTTTTTTCTCTCTCTCTTTCTTTATCTCCTGCCTTCCTCATTCTATATGCCAACCTAACCATCTCCCTGTCTTTGTCTGTCTCCATCCTTGGGTGGGGAAGATTAGTCAGGAGGCCCTAGGATTAGTCACACTGGTTTGTGTTGTAGTGGCTGTACTTGGAGGGGGTATATGTCTGTGTGAAAGCTTTGTGTGTGAGGCATTGACCTGTGTGTGTGTGTGTGTGTGTGTGTGTGTGTGTGTGTGTCTGTGTGTGTTTGTGTTCTCCTCTGGCAGACCACTACACATCCTGGTTTGTAACGCGGCGGTGTTCGGGCAGCCCTGGCGTCTGACAGAGGACGGGCTGGAGTCTACCTTCCAGGTGTGCCACCTGGGCCACTTCTACCTGGTGCAGCTGCTGCAGGACACACTCAAGCGATCTGTCCCTGCCCGCGTGGTGGTGGTGTCGTCCGAGTCACACAGGTCAGAGCACACACATGCACGCACACACACACACTAACCCGGTACATACACGTTTTCACATTTATATACATTTAAACAAGTGGAGTGGTGAAGTGCTTTTCTAAGCTCGAGTCCCATGAGAGTAAGTCAATAAGGGGGCTCTGGAGCTGTCTCCTGTGGAGGTCACCACGGCTAGGCCACAGCCAGACATGCCTGCCTGCAAAGCTCAGGGTCTGGTGAGTGAAGACCTCTTTATACATGAGGGATGCTCTGTCAGGGCCCGCCAAACACACACACACACACACACACACACACACACACACACACACACACAAATAAACACAATCACATGTAAACTCATACATTAAAAATCTCTCTTTGTCTCTTTCTCACAATTACACTGTGTATACCCACAAAACACACACACACACACACACACACTGTCAGACAATCAAATACGCTCACCCAAAGCACTTTCCCAGATGTCATCCATATGCAGTAAAGCGTGCTGCTAGCTTGATGGATGGACCGACTCGTGCGGGTTATGATTCGTTCACTGCTCGGCCTCAATGAGCTTCTCGGTGACCCTGCCGCCCTAGCCGCCTGTCAGGACTGCCGCCCCGCCTGATCACTCCGTCTTCAGGCCTTCCAGGGCACACACACACACACACACACGCTCTCACCCCGGGCCTCTCCAACAGCCCGTCTCCACAGTCCAAGCCGTCCTGCCTGCGTCTCCCACGCATTGATTTTGGCTGGAGACTGAAGGAATGGTTGATGGATAAAATGACAGGCTGTCAGCCAGAAATGGCAACTACATTCCAGCACCAGGCCAGCACACGCACAGTGGATGCAGCAGGGCGGACACGGCCCAGGCCCTGGGCCCCAGGCCCCTGCATAGGAACTGTTCCGTGCTGGAGAACGCAGTTTAGAAAGTTGTCAAATGAGGGACTCCTGATGGTTGGAGTTGTTCTTTATTGATCTTGAAGGCTACTCCTCCATAAAACCTCCATGGGAAAGTGAAGGGCCAGTGAGCAGTGCTGGGGGTGGGGCTGGGTGGGACTCTCTGCTGGAGAAGATCCCCTACTTGGGAAGTATGGAGGAAGGTCTCAGAAGAGGAGTGGATTGGGGATGCCAGAAGCTTCATCTCCACTTCACTTAGACACACATTGCACTGTAAATCATTGAAATCATGTTACACACTCATACACTCATTCTCAGGACATTGTGTCTATCACTTTCACTTTTCACACACACACACACAAATATGAATGCATATACACATCCTGCTGCCCCCTGCCCCACATACAGACATGCACACTTCCTTTTTTTGGCCCTCTGTCCATGCGGTTGGTCAGACCACTGTCACCCATGGTGGAAAGATTACTCTGGAAGGAGGTGAAAGAAATTGAAAATAAACACTGGACCTGACCTCGGTTTAAGTCCTCTGTTTTGTGGGTGCGTGTGTGTGCGTGCGTGTGTGTGTGCGTGTGTGTGTGTGTGTGTGTGTGTGTGTGTGTGTGTGTGTGTGTGTGTGCGTGCGTGTGTGTGTGCGTGTGTGTGTGTGTGTGTGTGTGTGTGATAGGGGTAAGGTGGGGCAGCTCCTCAATTCTATCAATTCTGTGTGTTTTGTAGGCTGTAGTCTGTAGGCTCATCCTCTTTACTGGTCTGCCGTTTTCCTCTGCTTAATTTGTGTGGGCAGAGCTCAGAGGCTCACCCCTGACCCCGCTGGAGATTATATTCACTCTGGCAAAAACCCATGTGAACACCTCCACCCTGAGGGATAGGTGTGGGTGAACGAGATGGAAGGATGGTGAGGGAAAGTGAGAGAGGGAGGGAGAAAAAGAGACAGGGAAGAGGGTCAAGTAAATAAATAAATAAATACGGGTGCGGATTCCAAATGAAAACTTTATCTCTGGGCCAGCACAGGGGCTCTGGGTGTAATTGGCACTACAGATAGGGAGTGCCTTCACTTACCCTAGCAGCCTCACTTCAAACAAGAGAAATATTGAGAAAAAAGGACTTAAAAAAAAAAGAAAAAACAGAGATAGCACCACCCCCTGCCGCTGAACAGTGGAGAGATAAAACAGTGTTAATGTGGTAATTAAATAGCAGGACCTGCTCACCTTCCCATCTCTGACAGATGTCGTATTTGCTCCGTGGATGTGTGTTGGGGGAGGTGGGGAACACAAGCCCCATGCAGCTGTCATCATGCCAAGGCCAGGGTGAGGAGCAGCCAGATCATCACTACACCAGCACAGCATAGCAGGCGCAGGGCTCAGCTTATTGTCTGACGAGGCTCTTTGGGGGGAGCATTTGACTTTAGCCCCTCTTCTGACTCTGGGAACTGCCAGCACTGGCTAATGGCAGGTGCTAGTTTGTCCCTTCCCATGCAGTTTCATCTCACTGTAGTGGTTGTTGAATGTAGCCTGGGCTTGTCCATACTGGTCTGAATCTCTGAGCTTGACAGCCAGGCTAGAGTGTAGGTGTGTATTTCATTCAATATGGAATGTGAATTTCATCATGCCGTTGGTATCAGTTGGATGCTGTTTTTTATCCAGGCTAGCGTTGCCTAGCGCTTTCGCTCAATATCACATTTCACTACAGCACAGTCAG
Organism: Tenualosa thibaudeaui; assembly: GCA_027481765.1. Classification (NCBI taxonomy): domain Eukaryota; kingdom Metazoa; phylum Chordata; class Actinopteri; order Clupeiformes; family Clupeidae; genus Tenualosa; species Tenualosa thibaudeaui. The sequence continues at coordinate 3,746,032 of JAIFZK010000007.1, read as the reverse complement.
GGATCTCTCCATTAGCTTAGGTTTCCTGCGACAAATTTTTGTCTAGGTAGTCAGCAAACAGAGGGTGCTGGTGCATGGCCAGTATTTTTAAAGTTCACAGAAAGGGTCATGAGGAAGGAAACATACGACAATTGAGGGATTCCAGATTTTGCACAAAGTGAAACGGCATTTGGTATTAGGTGCTGAACAACTCTGTTTGTTAAACTACATAATTTGGTAGTTTTGGTTTGTTTGCACTGACCATGGAAATGAATGTTTAGATAATTTTTTTGGCAAAAAATAATTGAAATAATATTCAGGACTGTGTGCCTACCTCTCACACTTTCACATACACTCTTTTCACATATACACATGTTTAATTGGCCTAACTGGCCTGTGTGTGTGCGTGTGTGTGTGTGTGTGTGTGTGTGTGTGTGTGCATGCATGTGCATGTGCATGTGTGCACGTTTGTGTGTGTGTACATGCAGGTTCACAGATCTGCTGGACTCATGTGGGAAGGTGGACCTGTCGCTGCTCTCCCCGCCACAGAAGGAGTACTGGTCCATGCTGGCGTACAACCGAGCAAAGCTGTGCAACATGCTCTTCTCATTGGAGCTGCACCGCCGCCTCTCGCCGCACGGAGTCACCTGCAACGCCGTGCACCCCGGCAACATGATGTACACCAGCATCCACCGCGGCTGGTGGCTCATGACTCTGCTGTTCACCCTCGCACGGCCCTTCACCAAGTCCATGGTAGGAATCCGTGAATTACACACACACACACACACACACACACACACACACACACACACACGCATTCCTCTCTCTTGGCACTCATACATCACACAAAACAGGCGTCTCGGTGCTTGATAGCTCCAGAGGAGACCAGATGAATCTGCCTGATTAATTAGTACACTCACTGTACAGCAGTGGCCAAGCGAGCGAGCGAGCGAGTGTGTGTGTGTGTGTGTGTGTGTGTGCGTGTGTGTGTGTGTGAGTGTGTGTGAGCCTCCTGTTCCTGGTTAGTCCACGGTGGAGCGAGAGAGGGGCTCCTGTGAAAGGCCTCCCCGCAGTCTCCAGTGTCCGCTGCTGGGCACACTGCAGTGATCCCACCCTGTGCTCATGGGCCACCTTTGTGCTGCGGAGGTGGGTGGTCCACTGGTTAATTGGTGTATTATTTCCTGCTTAACAAGGTTATCATTAGGCATTATGTGGAGTCAGCTCCTTGTGTTTCTCCATCCTCAGGGCCTGGGGACAAGTCTTAAGTTTCTGGAGCAGAAGTTTTGTCTGTGTGTGTGTGTGTGTGTGTGTATGAAGGAGCAGCAGGGGATGCAGCTCTGAGACATGAGCTGTGTTTTTACAGCACAGACTCCATTGAGAGATGCGTCCGCGGTTGGTTTTCTTCAGCTCCATCTCCCTCGGCCTCTCTGTTTATCTTGTGTTGCGGAGATGGAGCGTTCTGCTAGTGGGAATATTCCCTTTCAGCTCTGGGCCTGTGCCTCTGACCTCTAGACAGACAGACGGAGCAGTTCTATCCATCTGTTCCCCTGCTGCAGGAAACACTACTATAGGAGATGTTAAGGGAGAAACTCATTGAACTCAGAGAACTCATCTCTGACTTCCCTTGTAGGGCCTGACCACTGGTGCGGTTTATTGAGTGTAAATATTTACTGAGTCAGATAGGATTGTTGGCATGAATCAGCCTGCTGGCCTGATCTAAAAGACTCTAACATCTAAATGATCCTATAGTTCCAGTGCACACAGTATAGCGTGAGGTAGGGTATCTGTTTCATGCTCCCATGTCCTTCCCCTGTGTCAGTACTGTGCTGTGGGCCACGCATTTCATTTGACGGATGCTTTGTTTTATATCTTCCATTTCTGGATTAGCCCCAGTTTTATCCATTGCCATCCATACAGTGTTTGCACCCAAGGCGGCCTTTGATCATTGGCAGTATTTCACCAAAGCACCCATTTCTGGTTAATCGCATCTGCCTGTGCTGGGCTATGCGGTGCGGTGCAGGGAGGGGAGGCTGGGTTGTCTGCTGCATGGCTACATTGGAGCTCAGATTTGTGTATATCACTCGGCAAGAACTCAAATATCTCTTTAGCTCTGCCCCAGCTCTCATCTTATGAGATTAGTTGAAAGTATCAATCCTCTTTCATCTCTCTCTCTCTCTCTCTCTCTCTCTCTCTCTCTCTCACACTCTCTCTCTCTCAGACTTTTTAATCATAGTTGTCTGCATTTGCACTGAAGGTCTGCCTTGAGAAATGACAGGAGGCTCCAAGACGTCAGACAATTTTTCTAATAATTCATCAGGATAAGTGTTTCAAATGGAATGTGTGGAGAAATTAGTTTCACGCCTCAGATCTGCTTTAGCGAGATCTGCAGTGTCCTTGCGCCCAGAGAGGCATTTGGCTGCGGCAGAGTAAAGGCAGTGTGGCTGGCACCTGAGGTGAATGAATGCGGCTGGAAGTTGGCAATGTTGGTAAATAGGCGAGGACAAAGGTGGGTGGCGTAATTAATTTGGAGTCTTGCTGACGCCGCTGTTCATTTCTCAGCCTGATTAAGACTCCGGACGGCAGATCCCTAAAGCTGAGCTTTTGCTCGCATTTAAATCTACGCCCAGATAAGAGCACCAGACCAACACCTCATCTTCTCTCTCTCTCTCTCTCTCTCTTTCTGTCCCCCCCCCCATCTCTTTCTCGCTCTCTGCCTGTCTCATGCCTGCTGCTGGGCCTAATATAAAGCACTGATATTATTTCACTTATTGGTTGGGCGGACGTGGAGATGCTATCGTTTTAATTGCCAGCTGAACACGGGTGGGATCCTGCGAGAGTATGCAAGGTTGCAAACATAAGCATAATGTTGACAGGAAGAGACCCAAAACAATATTAAAGCCCGGCTTGAGTGGGTGTACGGAGATCCTTGTGCCTGCCGTACGGGGCCATGGATGATTTATGGTCTAGCTGTGTGGAGGATCTCACACACACACACACACACACACACACGTGCTCACACTCTCGCACCTGTATGGCAGCTACTGGGCAGCTCACAAAGGTTGATTAGGTGCTGAGGTAAAGGAGGGGGGTGCCTTTGGAACAGAGTTGCCTGAACCCTATGGAATCTAATGAGAATAGAAAGCTGTTCTGTAGGGGAAGAAAATCATGGCCATCATTTCTTTGTTTTATGATATTATTCATTTACATTTTTTTCGGAAAGTCTCTTGAAAAATGTTTCTTATTTCCAGGACATGCAGGATCATTGAGGATACATACTGACTTTGCATTATAAAAAATAACGTCGTTTCTCCACCAATCAAAAACAAAAACAGCATTTAATTCTTATCAAAGCGGTATAATGTGGTTTAGCTCTCAAAATTTCATTTTGTTCTTTTTTGCTGACTCGCTGAAAAGGACCTCTGCAAAGAGCTGTGACTTTAATAATCTTGCTATCTCTCCTCCTGATGTGACTGCTGCCTATCCTGCCATCTATATATCTGATAAGGGGCCGCTCCCGCCCGCTCCCCGCCTCTCCTCCCCGATAAGAGGCGCCATTCAAGAGGAGTCCTCCCTGTCCCTTTGTGTCCTTTATCAGCTGATGAGGAAGCCGCTTGGCCCCCACTCCTCACACATGTAATGCTAATCGGAACGAGTGGATCAGCTTTGATGTGGGTTGTGGTGGGCTGTTGTTCTCTACTTCTTGGTTGGAATGGAGTTGCAGAGAGTACCAGCACAAGGAATGCTGGGTAATGTAGGCTGTCATCCTGTAGATCCATCCTGTCTTTGTACAAAGCAGGGGTGAGGCCCCAGGATAGACATAGGGTGGTTCTAATATATATATCATGAAAAAGTAATGTCGTAATGAATTAGGGGTGGCTTTGTGCTTTTGCTGTTAATGCTTGTGAGATTTGTGTGTTTACACAGTTTTAGCAAGACATTTTTTATTTGGATTTATTTAGTTCAGTTTTAGTCCAGTTGTTGTGTGGTATCTTGGCTCTGGTGTAGCATACTACAATAGCACGCATATAAACACCTTTAATTGAGTGGGATGCTTTGGGGCTTTAGTTACCGGTGTGTCCTTGGCAAATCTGATAAGGCCAGAGAATCTGTGAATGAGCTGTGGAGAGGTGGGGTGGGGCCCCTGTCCTGAGAGCGCATGGGACCTGTTTGTCAATGCATCCAAACAGCTGTGCCGGCATGTTTGGGTGACATTTCTCCAGCGCTCTGTGGCCGGGCTTTCCGCGCACGCAGGCAGAGGAGGGGCTGCTGGGAGGGTCCCATCCCATAATCCCACCCCACTGTGACTAGCCCTTCCTCCACCTACCAACCCCCCGCACCCCCCAACCTCCCCCTCGAGGACCCCCGTCAGTAGAAAGCTGTCCCCGTGGCTGCCCGCGCGTTTTCAGCATTTTAGTGCAATTATTTTCCCCAGGATTCTGCCTCAGGCTCCCAGCCACCTTTTTACATATGCACGGCCTGAACTTTTGACCACGGCCCAATAGTCGTATATTAGACGGCACTTTCCTCTAAGAGGGGGACTTTTAACAAGTTCCTCTGTGCATTGCCACTTGTCTGGCCTGCCGCGCCTGTGAGCTAATTTAACCAGCCTGCTGAGAGGCCTCTCCCTGAGCTTTCTGATGGGAGCTTAAATATCCCTCTATTTTCTCTCTCTCTCTCTCTCTCCCTCTATCTATCTGTATTTTTATGTCCTCTGGTTCCTCTTTTTCTCCAGCTCATTGTCTGCTCTCTCTCTGTCACTCTCTCTCACTCTCTCACCATCTCTCACAATTGTCTGTGCTGTGTCTCCTATACCCCACCCCCTTCCTAGGTGTACTGTGAGTGTTGGTTCCCTGTATGGGGATAGCAGGGCTGGAGGGAGAGAGAGAGAGAGAGAGAGGGAGAGAGAGAGAGAGAGTGCTGGCTGTTGGTGATGGATCTCCCCAGCCGCCTGGCTAACGAGGCCTCCGCTTCTGTTAGCACATAGCCGGGACGCCGGCGCACCGCTCTGCTTTTAATGAACTGTCGAGGGCCGAGAAGAGGAGGATGAGGAGGAGGTGGAGAGAGAGAGGGATGCAGGGAGAAAGTGAGAGAGAGGATAGAGAAGATAGAGAGAGAGAGAGAGTGAGTGAGAGGGAAGGAGGGAGAGCGCCTCCAATCCCGCCACTTGCCGTTGTCGCTGCGCGCTGAACCCTGTCGCCGAGGCGACCGTCATCTTCCCCCCACGGTAAGCGGTTGTAAGGTCAGGTGTTGTTATCTGGGAGAACACGGCCCCATCAGTGCAGCCGGCCAGCGGTGTCTGACAGCAGCGCACTCAGGCGGAGAGAGAGACACTGTGTGTGTCTGTGTGTGTGTGTGTGAAAGAGAGGGAGGGAGGCAGAGAATGTGTTTGAGAGAGACAGAGGCAGTGTGTGTGTGTGAGTGAGAGAGAGAGAGATAGAGGCAGAGTGTGTGTGTGTATAAGAGAGAGAGAAAGAGAGGCAGTGTGTGTGTGTGTCTGAAAGAGAGAGAGAGAGGCAGAGTGTGTGTGTGTGAGAGACAGAGGCAGAGTGTGTGTGTGTGTGTGTGTGTGTGTGTGTGTGTGTGTGTGTGTGTGTGTGTGTGTGTGTGTGCGTGCGTGAGGGAGCAGGATTAAGGGAATGAGCCTGTCCGAGCCCCAGGTTTGCTATCTGTGTGAGGGGAGCAGGTGAGCTGCCAGTGGCCCCTCAGCAGGGCCTAATGGGTGATTAGAGCCCAGGAGGGGGTGGGGACATCTTAATACAGCCTGACGGCCCATTAAAACTAAGAGCTGCCTGCTCCCTCTCTCTCTCTCCCTGTTTCTCTCTCCCTCTCTCCCCCTCTCTCTTTTTCTCTCCACCTTTCTCTCACACTTTCGTGAAGCAGAATCACTTGCCAAGCTCCTGCAGTCTGTAGTCTATATGTATGTATGTATGGGAGTGTTTTGTGTGTGTGTGTGTCTGATTGTGTGGGTGGTGTCGCAGGCTGTTTGTGTCAGCTTTTCTGAATGGAGGCCCCCATCGCACTATTAGACGGCGTGCATCCCTGAGTGCTTTAAATCTCTTAATGTGGTGGGGCAGTAGCATGATGCGATGCCTCGGCTTGGCTCAGCTCCTCTCTCTTTGTGCTGCGGCCCAGGGCTGCACTGCACTGCACTGGGAGTCCAGCACCTCAAGTAAAAGCCAGCAATCCCATTTGCTTGTATTGACATGTGTGTCCCAGCACAATCCTATTACAGGGATTATTGTCTATGGAGATACCATTTCATTAAAATAAAGCGTGCACACACACACACACACGCACACACACATACGTGTACACCCACTCAGTAAGAGATGTGACAGACGGACAGGCATGCAGGGACCTTTTGAGTGTGTGGCGTGCGGTGCGTCGTGGTGCGGCGCGGGGGAAACTCTGTAAATGGTTTATTGTGGATCCGTTGATGTGGTCGCGAGCGTGTCCGAATCGATAAAGAGCCAATCGGGAGCTGGCAGGCGGCTTTCAGCCTGGAGCGGCCGCTGTCATGTCGCCACGGCCACCCCTCAGACTCACTGACTGATTCACACACACACACACACAATGCACATGCACAATGTACGGATACAAACACACACACACACACACACAATGCACACGCACAATGTACGCATGCAAACACACACACACATACACATGTGCGCTACACCTCCATCCGTCTGTTAAAGCACCCCTGCGTTATCTTCATCAGGCTGGGAGTGCCCCTTCCACGTGGATGCTGGCCACTCCATCTGCACAGAGGGGAGTTCACTGAGAGGACACACTGTGTGTGTGTGTGTGTGTGTGTGTGTGTGTGATAGAGAGAGAGAGAAAGTACACCATTGTGCCCTCACTGTACAGGGGAACTGCCTCTGTCATGATCTCACAGGGTTGCAGGATGTCTCTTTGTAACAGGCAGACATGATATTCCATAATCCTCTGGCAGTGTGTGCAAAATGTGTGTGTTTACTGATGTGTGTGATATCAGAGAATATCTTTATTAGCAAATTATCATTAATTATTCATTTGGAGACAGTCGATAAGTTGGCTGGACCATTAGATGAAATTAATTGCCGTTGAAGTCACTTCATTTTAAAGAGGGATTATGTCTTACACACACACTAACTTTTGCACTTTTACACACACATATACACACACAAATTCAGCGCATTTCGAGTAATCCAGATCTCTTGTACATTTCTCAGTGTAAGCATTAGGCTATGACTTTCATATGTTGCATTCTTTATCTGTTGCGTTTTGTCATGGTATTGAATTAGAGTGTGCTGCTGTTGGGCTGGCCATACACGGACCATGTTAATACACATCATTCAGACAAAGACTCTGTAGCCATTGTTTGGCAGCCCCTCCCCTACCCACAGTCCAGCTGCCTTCCCCCGTTCTCTGACACCAGGCACACACACACACACACACACACACACACACACAGCAGCCCTAAGCTATGCTAACCTAGCACCTAGCTCTTCTCACCACTTCCTCCTTAGCATCATCCTCTGAGCTCCATCATCCACCATAGACCCAGCTAGTGTGAGCACCCACTCCCACCCCCACCCCCACCCCCACCCCCCACAACAAGCTGCTGCCTTCACAGTTAGGGTCCCTCACGTCACCACTCCACTCTCACTGATACTGACTACACATCCCAACCTCAACCACACTTGAACTGTTTTTAATATAACATACAGCTGCCCATCCTGCACTCCCACCTCCAAACACAGTTGGCATTCCCCCTTGGTATGTGTGTTTACCCCACTCCTCCCCACACACACACTCGCCACACTGATGGACTATTTTCCAAATTGATTTCAAAAATGTGTATAAGCAGCCGATCCCCCACCTCAGATTACCTATTGATTTTTAATATGAAAAGCTCATTATAGAGGCAGTAACTGCAACACAAAAAGCTAGCGAACCTTTGCATAAATCCTTTAATTGAATTTCCAGAGCCCGTGGTTCTACATTTTTTAATTAAATCCATTTCTTCTTTTTTTTCTGTAAGTGTTGGTGTTTAATTTGCATGCTGTGAAGTGGGTCCTGTCCTAGATAAAGTGCCATTGATCCTTATTAAAGCTCACCTCTGGGCTTCCTCACCAGGAGCCGGGAAAATGAAATGTGCTCATGCTGCATACACTTATTGCCCGCATGATCGGATTAAAGAGGGAGAGAGAGAGAGAGAAAGAAAGAGAGAGAAAGAGAGGGAGACAGAGGAGGGGGCAAGGGGGGTAGAGGTAGCAAGTGAAGGGAAAGAAAGAGAGAATTATTATTGATTTTCTGCAGATATTATTGCAATATTTTTCCCTTCTCTCAAACCAATACAGGTTTTTTTTTTTTTTGAAACGGACGTTTGTTTGGATTCAGTTTTTGGAACAGTTTCATCAGGGCTGCTGGAGCACATAAATCACACCTCATAAATGACTTTATAATCCGCTCTTTATGTTTTTAGCAATTGGTAATTTAGCGTACTGGGAATCAAGATTTTAGAGTGTGTGAGTGTGGTAGTGTATGTGTGATTGTGAGCTTGTGTGT
>JAIFZK010000007.1:3730000-3735000 GCA_027481765.1 Tenualosa thibaudeaui | reverse complement strand
CAGCATGACCACACACGCAGACAGACACATATGCTGGTAATCCTCTTTGCGCATATACTACTGTAGTATTGCCCCATCAGCAGTTTGAGCTGTCCACAAGACTCTGGTGGATGCTTGTCCATATGTGTGTGTGTGTGTGTGTGTGAGCATGTGTGTGGGGTGGGTGTATACCAGTGTTTGTGTTAATGTTGTTGTTTTGTTGTTCTTGTCATGTGTGAGTGTAGTTGCATGTGTGGGTCTGCTAGCAGGATCAAACACATGCCAGTTTGACTAAACACACGTCATGTGTGATCTGTCAGTCGTCACAGTGCTTTTGCGGAGACACTGAAGAAAGCAGTCAGTCTACCACAGTCAGGGGTTAAAAAAGAATGATAAAAAAGAAAACCTAATGAACAACACACCCAAAGTCCATAATTTGAAAGAGGAAGAGTGGGTGGGGGCAGCTCCCAGTGGAAAGAAGATGGGAGAGAAGAGCAAAGCAAAAATGGTCCTCTCTCTTTCTTTCTCCTTTCTTTCTCTATCTCTCTCTCTGCTGCTTTTAGCTGAGTGGAGGGGAGAGGCCTGTACAGGCTGCTGAGCTCGCTCTACAGATGGAGCACCCCCCCATAACCCCCTCCCCCTCCAGACCCCTAGACCCCCAACCCCCCTCCAGGCCCTCAGGTGAGGGGCCCCCAGTGCTGCCAGCTCCGCAAGACCTGCAGCCACCTGTGCCCACCTGTCAGGGAGGGAGCACAGCTCAGCTCAGCACAGCACCGTCCAGGCCCCCACCCCCACCCCCTCCCCCGGCCCACAGCTCGTGAGTCAGGGAACCAGGGAGGGAGAGAGGAAGAGAAAGGAAGAGAGAGGGAGGAAGGGAGGGAGGGGAAGCTGGTTCCAGTGGGAACTGAAGGAAACAACTGCGTGGGCAGGAGGACCGTGAAGAGGCGAGGGAAACAGAGGCTGCTGGATTTTTTTCCGCGCCAGAGCCGGATCCGTGCGGCGGGGATCCAAATAGCAGTGATGGTGATGGCACTGGCCGTAATGATGGAATGGTGATTGCAGCGCGGGGAAGATAATATGCCAGATTAGAGGCACTATCAGCATGGTGTCAGCTAATTCTGGGCCTGTCATTCAGACTTGTCTTTCAAGTTTCTCCTCCACTCATCTGCTTTGTCGGTGGACAATAGATGATGTGTGTGTGTGTGTGTGTGTGTGCGTGTGTGTTTTTGCGTAAGTGCGTGTGTGCATATGTGTATGTAAATGTGTGTTCATGTAGGTTTGTGAACATGCGTGTGTGTGTGTGTGTCTGTGCATGTGTGTGTGTCTTGTCCTGTGGGGTTTATAGTGTTTACAGGCCCTGGTGCATGTTCACCCAGTCCCCTGGGTTTACTTACTATATATGCTATTGATTGGGTTGCTGTTCCACGTTGGGCTCAATCATCTGTGCAATGCATCTTGTGCCAGCATCCACACCTGTGCCATTAAAGCAGCCTAATGCATTGCCCCATTGATTAGTCATTACGCTTAAGTCTGATTAGCTGCATTTAGACGGCTGTGTGTATGTAAGTTTGCATGCCACTTTCTTTTCTGTGTGCGTGTGTGTGTGTGTGTGTGTGTGTGTGTGTTTGGGGGTGGAGGGGATGGAGGGGTACATTTATTATGTTAGATATTGACACAGACTCAAACATTAAGCATCTCTCTGTTACCTTGAGCCATTCCTGGGTTACTTGTCTCTGTCTTTTGCCTCCTTTGTCAGAGCCTGGGTCTGTCTGTCTGTCTGTCTGTCACTGTCTGTCTGTCTGTCTGTCTGTCTGTTTGTGTCTCTGCTTTATATCTCAATCTTGTCAGTGTTTGTCTCTTGTGTTTCTCTTCTCTTATCCCTCGATTGTCTTCTCGAGTCTTGGTGCTTCTAGTGTGCCAGTCTGTTTCCTGATGGCCTCTCTCTTTCCCTGAAAGGTGTGTATGTCTATGTCTGTGTGTGTGTGTGTGTGTGTGTGTGTGTGTGTGTGTGTGTGTGTGTGTGTGTGTGTGTGTGTGTGTGTCTGTGTCTGTGGTCTTTTATCTGTTTGTCTGTCTGACTGCCACTGCCCTCCGTCCCCCAGTCTGACTCAGTGCTGGCTGTCTGGGCTGCTGGTGGCTGACTGACTTCACAATGTCACTGCTGTCACTTTAAAATCACTCTCCTCTCTCTTCTTCCCTCCCTCCTTCACTCTCCTCTCTCTTCCTCCCTCCCTCCTTCACTCCCTCGCTGGCACTCTCTGCTCCTCTCTGGATGCTCTCACCCCTCCACTCTCCCTTCTCCCTCCTCTCTCTTCTTTCCGCAGCCATCCTGTGCCTCTCTCTCTCTTTTGTTTTTCAGCCATCCTGTGCTCCTCTCTCTCTCTCTCTCTCCCTCTCTCTTTCTCTCTCTCTCTGTCTTTTGTTTTTGGCCTCCTTCTCCCTTTCTCCTCTCTTCTCTCCCTCTCTAGCAGCATCCTCTTCTTTTCCTCTCTCTCTCTCTCTCTGTTTCTCTCTCTCTCTCTCTCTCTCTCTCACACACACACACACACACACACACACACACAGAGACAGCCACTCTCCTCTATTGAGCTGCCTTGTGATAAATGGAAGTTTTAGGGACAGGGGGCCATTGACATGTTGTGGTATGTGCCTTTGATCAGACCAGCAGCAGGAGGAGGAGGACGAGGAGGAGGAGGAAGAGCTTTATTGGGGATGAGGAGGCCACTCCGTGTCTGTGCATCTCAGCTCTCAGACTGCTCCCATATTAATGATTGGCAAATGCTATTGATGTGGGCTGCTATTGAACATATAAACAAAATGTTCTTTTGAAGCATTGAGAGAGCCCTCCACTGTGAGACATGAAGGCAGGGAAATCCAACTGGTTTTTAATGGATTATAAACACTTTGTATTGTGTGTGTGTGTGTGTGTGTGTGTGGTAGATGAAATATGCATGTTTGTAGAGTGTCTTTGACTTGACTTGACTTGACTTTGACATTAATTGTAGGTGGACTTTAAATGTAGGTAAAATTCCTATTTTATTATGTAATATGAAAATGCATTTTTTTTTCATTTAGGTGATAGAGTACTATTCATATCTTAACTTTTTCATTTTCAAATGTATATAATAATGTCATGGATTATTTTAAACCCTTTGTTGATTTTTGTCAATTTTTGCTGAGGTCTCAACTTCACATTCAGGCCCATGGACGCTTGCAGAATGTGTGTGACACGCACCACTCAATTCATCAATAGCAGCAGCTCCCTTGAATTAAGGAATTACAACTTTTTAAAGGAAATCTCTCTCCCCTCCTCAGAGTGCGTTCGATGGCGAGGAGATCAAAGGGGTTTTAGATAGACTGGCTTCTGAATTTTTGGAAACTTGTTTAATTAAAGAGTAAAGATTGGGGAAAAGGCTAGATGGTCTTTGATGCATGTTTCAGGCGTAACATGTATTTTATGTGGTGAGAATGTGGGATTTAACTACAGTTATTTAAAGAGTCAGAGGAGGGGGACAGATGGAGGAATAGACAGGAGGAGTGTGTGTGTGTGTGTGTGTGGGTGCGTGCGTGTGTCACATGTGCACAAGACACACATGCATCTACACACACAGACTGTATGTATTTATTTTTTGAACTGCCAAAAAGAAAAAGAAAACTGACACAAAAAGAAAAGTGTCACAAAATTGATGGAACCGTTCAGGTCAGTTTTAGACTTGTGTGCACACCTACACACACACACACACACACACACACACACACAGTGTCCAGGCTGATTTGATAGCAAGCGAGGCGTGGCAAGGTGGAGTGAAGTGTCGGAGTTGGACTTGAACTAGTGTGTGAGATCAGGGCGTTGTGAAGGTGAGGCTCCATGGTGTGCTTGGCCATTCTCAGGTGCCCATCTCTGGCCGTCCACGCTGGCCTCCTGGCCTCCTCCCAGATGCCCCCGGTGCCCTTGGTGCCCCCGCCCCACCGAGCCCTGTGTCTGCAAGGCCCCTGCGTGCCAGCCAGCAGTCAGATGGCACAGGGCTGGAGGGGCGAGACAGGCACAGACATGGGCACTGCCAACACTCCCCACCCCCGTCACCCCTTCAAATACCACTGAGCCAAGGCCCCCACAGACCACAGGGAATAGAGGGAAAGAGAGAGAGAGGGATGGGAAAAGAGAAAGAGGGAGAGATGGAGGGGTGAGAAGGAGGTGAAAGAAAAACAGGAAAACGAAGGAACAATGATTGGGTTAGATGGATCAAATCAAACAGGATTTCCACTATGCTGTTGTGATGTGTGTGTTACAAGTAAATTTTTGAAAGTAATTTTATAATTCTTTAAATGTCCTTTTACTGCTTTTACTGTTTGCTGCAGCCCAGGAGCTATTTTATGAGCACATACAGAATGGAAAAGATGAGAGTCTGGAGAAAAAAGACTCACCAAGGAGGACAGATAATAAAAAACAAAGAGTGTGTAGGTGTAGGTGAAGCAAAATCTAAAATAAGCAGTGAAATTGCTGGAGGTTTCTAAGGGACAGATAACTGAATCTTACTGCATTTGGCATCCAGTCCTTCAGAGATCGTTGTCATGGGGGTGTACTTTTAATGCCCAGTAGGGGGCATCATAGCTCAACTGAACATGACTGTATTTTCCTAAAATGGTTATGAAACAAAGACAAACAGGAAGATTTTTTTTCCTGTGCTTTGTGTAAAAGTCAAGTGAAAAAATCAAAAGAACACAACTTTAATGTGATTTACAAAGCATCATTTGAAATTAATATTGGCTTTTCCTGATGTGTGAAGTTGAATATAATTTTCAGTGTCAAAGTTGTGTTTTCAAATATGTCATCTGATACATTTTTTAAGCAGGAGATTACTTTTGATTTAGTAGTGATCTGGAAGAAGGACTTGGAAGAGTTTGTCTCAAGTAAAGGTGATTATTATGCATTAGCACTCATCAGTGCTAATTCAGAGGACTCCTTCACACTGCGGAAGCATTTCTCTTTAGCAAGTTCTGTTGGGAGAATGTTCTAGTAG